>CM055117.1:627968065-627988065 GCA_029206835.1 Rana muscosa | reverse complement strand
TGTCACATCGTATTTGCGCAGCGGTCTTACAAGCGCACTTTTTTGGGAAAAAATACACTTTTTTTTTTAAATTAAAAAATAAGACAACAGTAAAGTTAGCCCAATTTTTTTTTTTTTATATTTTGAAAGTTAATGTTACGCTGAGTAAATTGATACCCAACATGTCAAGCTTAAAAATTGCATCCGCTCGTGGAATGGCAACAAACTTTTACTCTTTAAATCTCCATAGGCGACGTTTAAAAAATTCTACAGGTTGCATGTTTTGAGTTACAGAGGAGGTCTAGGGCTAGAATTATTGCTCTCGATCTACCAATCGCGGCGATACCTCACGTGTGGTTTTAACACTGCTTTCATATGGGGGCGCTACTCATGCATGCGTTCGCTTCTGCTCGCAAGCTCGGCGGTACGGTGCGCGTTACTGGCTCCTAACTTTTTTAGCTGGCTCCTAGATTCCAAGCAAATTTGTCAAGCCCTGATGTATGTGAATGTATGTACGTACTATATGTATGTATGTATGCATATATGTATGGGGGTGTGTGTATGTACATATGTTTGAGTTTATGTATGTGTACGCACATGTGTGTATGCATTCATGTATGTATGTATGTGGGTTTATGTATGCATGTTTATATGTATGTGTGTGTGTGTGTATGTATGTCTGTCTGTCTGTCTGTACATTACTGGTAGGTCTCGTTCACACAGGTGTGCTTAAGCCTATGCCCGTGCTAGGGCCATGTTTGCCTGCATGGGAATGCACAGGAGTTCTGCGAACCCATGTGCAAGAAGTCCCATTCATGTTAATTAGGAA
Source organism: Rana muscosa (assembly GCA_029206835.1). NCBI lineage: Eukaryota > Metazoa > Chordata > Amphibia > Anura > Ranidae > Rana > Rana muscosa. The sequence continues at coordinate 627,987,257 of CM055117.1, read as the reverse complement.
GTTGCAGCTGCAGGACACAGCCACTGCTCTCAATTTGACAGCTGTGCGGGCGGGATGTAAAAAGTATGCGTTTCAGGACTCACACCCTCACAGATTTCAAATCAGGAAAAGCGATTGTGTTCATGCAGCTGCTGCACCCCAATTGCCATGAATGGGACTGCCTGCATGGGGGTGTACAAAACACCTGTGTATCCCCATGTGGGCAAACACGGCCATCACAAGGGTGTATGCTTAATTACACCCATGTGAAAAAGGCCATATTCCTGTCCCCTACACTCTGTCTGATCAGAACTGCTTTTCTAAGCTAGTGAGGCTGCTCTTTTAGACTGGGGTGCCTACAGACTGATTTTTTGTTGAGTGCCGTAACTGAAAAAAGGTTGGGTAACGCTGATCTAGATTATCACCCTTATATCTCTCACATTGTATAGCACCATAGGATATAATGGTAACATTCATTATTATTTGTTTGTTCTACTAATAGGAAATTAATTCATTTGGTGCTTAATCCCAAGAGTCAAAAAAAGCCAGTACAGAAATCAGAGTGCCAGCAAAACTGAAATGTCCCTGTATGGAGACAAGAGGACACTGAACGAAAAGGTTTTAAATATTAAATATACTATAAGCATAAAAAGTTCATGTCTAAAAAAAAAAAAAAAAAAAAAGAATTCAGCATGGTTAGTTCTAGCATATTTGCACTGACTGTTACTAGAACATCTATACCAGGGGTGTCAAACTCAATTTCATTGTGAGCTACATCAGTATTATGATTGCCCTCAAAAGGGCCGGTTGTATCTGTAAGATTAGATGTCCAGCGCATCCCCTCCTCTTTACATTAGATGTCAAGAGCCACCCCACCATCAGAAGTTGAGTCCCCTATTCTCCCTTACATCACAGTGCATCCCCCTTTCCTTATGCTGCTGCTGGGAAGAAGCTGGATGCATTGCTTGAAAGCAGAAAGTAAGGGTCTGGAGGAGGACCAGAGGAGGGCTGGAGCTCTCCTGCAGCTGCAGAAGAGGTACGAGGGCCGGATTCGGCCCGCGGGTCTTGTGTTTGACACCTGTGATCTATACAATTTGTGTATCACCACAGAATGCTGAACAATGTTCCATGTAAGTTTAGGGTAATATATGAAGAGGTAGCTTGTAAAATACAATTAAAAACAACTTTTAGGGGGTTGCTAGGACACTACCAACAAACAACAATTTCCAGCAACTATCAGTTTTTTAATTCTAGTGTGGAAAATATATTTCAGACATCTTGAGTCTTCACATTCTCGAAAAATAATAGCATTCCCCGTGTCTAAAGACTCCTTATCATGGCTTGATGACTTTCATAAGAGGTGCCAAATAGAGGTAAAAAACAAACTAATGCAATTTGGGTTAAATGTGTACATTGGTCATGGGCAGATATTGTCGAAATTCCTTACATTGAATTTACGCACTTTAAAAAGGCAAAAAAAAAAAAAAAACATTGCAGTGCATCTTTCATAGGACAACAGCAGAATGTGACCATCTGGAGCCATTTGAATTTTTCCTTATCATTTTAATCCAATAATTAATATGTTACGGATTAACATGCCTTGCGCTTTATAATTCAATCGGATTTCATTTTGTTTTGAATTTATTTGCAGTAACAAATTTATGTTAGGTAAAAAAAAAAAAAACCTAGGCATTTATTAACCACTTGCCAACCAGGCCAATTCTGACATTTCTCACCTACATGTAAAAATCATAATTTTTTTGCTAGAAAATTACATGGAACCCCCAAACATTATATATGTTTATTTTATTAGAGACCCTAGAGCAGTGGTTCTCAACCTACTAGTGCCGTGACCCCTTGATAAAATTTCCCAAGTTGTGGGGACCCCTAACAGTAAAATTATTTTGGTTGCGTGTGTTGTCAGCATCCAAGGCAAGACAAGTAATTTGCGCCCCTAACCAACAGACATTTAGCGCTCCCTGAGTCCCTTCCACTCATACAGTATTAAAACCCCTTATGGTACATTTTGGGATGTTTCACTCTTTCTTTGTTCTCCTTTCTTTCCCTATCATCTCTCTCTATCCTAATTTTTTTTTTTGTAGCGGGGTGTCCCTTTAAGGAGCCTGAAAGACTACTATACTCAGAGTACAGCGGGACATCCACAGTGCATTGCCCGGCGCAAGGTCTGCTGGGGAAGGCCTATTTAACCACTTAACGACCGCCCACCGCCGATTTACGTCGGCAGAATGGCACCGACAGGCAGAATCACGTAGATCTACGTGATCGCCTTTGTGCAGTTGGCCATCCGGACCCCCCTTCACTGCAGTGAGCGGCCGTTAAGTGTTCGGGAGCAATCAGGCATGAGGGGGCGGCCGCTCGATTACGCCCCCCCCCCTCGCGATCGCTCCCGGCGAATGAAATTGCTTCCTCCTGCCTGAAATGTAAACACAGGCTGGAGGAAGTGATGTCATCTCCCTCGCCGCGGTCTTTTCGTTCCCGGCGCCGAGGAGAGAAGAAGCAGGTTAGTGCACCAACAGTCCACTGACACGTAGGTACACATAGGCACACAAATCACCCCCCAGTCACCCCCAGATCACCCCCCAGGTCACCCCAAAGCCCCCAATCACAGTGTCACTGATTGCAGTGATCATTTATTTTACTGATCACTGCATTTAGTGTCATCTGTGATTGTAAAAAGTTGCAGGGCAGTTAGGATTAGGCCCCTTTAGGTCCAGGGTAGCCCCCTAACCCCCCCCCTAATAAAGGTTTAACCCCTTGATCACTCCCCAGGTAACCCTTTCACCCCCTAACTTCAGCGTCACTAAGCGATTGTTTTTCCGATCGCTGTATTCGTGTCGCTGGTGTTTTAGATAGGCAGTTATTTTTTTTTTAGGTTCGCCGCAGGTTTTTATTAGTGTCAGGTACCCCCATATATTATTTTAACCCCCTGATTGCCCCTAGTTAACCCTTTCACCAGTGATCACCATATAAAGGTTACGGGTGACGCTGGTTGATTAGTTTGCTTTTTATAGCATCAGGGCACCCGCCGTATATAACCCAATAAAGGTTTAACCCCCCTGATCGCCCGGCGGGTGAGATCAATTAGGTTTTAGCGCCAGAGAGGGTCTGCGTCGCCCCAGGCAGTGTTAGGTTAGTGCCAGTAACGCTAACACCCACGCGCAAAGCATACACCCCCCTTAGTGGTATAGTATCTGATCAGATCTATACTAGCATCCCCAGCAGTTTAGGGTTCCCAAAAACGCAGTGTTAGCGGGATCAGCCCAGATACCTGCTAGCGCCTGCGTTTAGCCCCTCCGCCCAGCCCAGCCCAGCCCAGCCCAGCCCAGCCCAGCCCACCCAAGTGCAGTATCGATCGATCACTGTCACTTACCAAACACAACACACATAACTGCAGCGTTCGCAGAGACAGGCCTGATCCCTGCGATCGCTAACAGTTTTTTTGTAGCATTTGATATATTTGCTGACGACAGTCAGGTGCTTTTTTTCCTGTGAATCTTACTAGTGTACCCCTAAATTTAGAGCCCAAAATGGCAAGACGAAGGTACACTAGTAAAGAGGCCTACGAGATTCTGAGCATGACAGATAGTGAAGAGGAGGTCACGTATCTGTCAGATTCAGGCTCAGAATATCTTCCCGTAGAAGACAGTGACGTCAGCGGCCCCACGTCAGATAGCTCTGACGACGAAGTTGAGGTCCCTGCTAAGGTCAGGTGTACCCGATCCCGATCTTCTGAGGTTGTTGAGGAGCAAGAACCGCAGGTCTCTCGTATCATGGAGCAGAGTAGTACTAGCGCCGCTATTCCTTCTGGTGAACTGGCAAGCACCAGCGGCCTAGTACAGCCTGGACGTACATCCAGCACTGCAGTAACACTTGGTGACGTGGCGAGTCCCATAAGTGCAGTTCAAGCTGGCGAGGTGGCAAGCACAAGTAGTGTCCCGCTGCCACCAAGAAGACAAAGGCAGGCCCGTCGTGCCCATACTGCCCTTCCTGCAGAATTCGCCTATCCTGATTGGGTCCCCACCACTTCTGCAGAACCCGTACTTCCCCCATTCACTGCCCAACCCGGTATTCAGGTGGAAACAGCTGATTTTATTCCAATTGATTTTTATTCGCTGTTTTTCACGGAAGATCTCTATAGATCTATTGTGGACCAGAGTAATTTATATGCTGGTCAATTTATCGCCGCTAACCCCCAGTTGCCTAAAATTGCCAGAAATTGGAAACCAATTACGGTTTCCGAATTTAAGACCTTTCTGGGCCTTTCCCTCAACATGGGCACACATAAATTTCCGTCATTGCGTGCTTATTGGTCCACGCACCCAATTGACCACATGCCCGTGTTCTCTGCCTCCATGTCCAGGGCACGATACGAGCAGATTTTGCGGTTCATGCACTTCAACGACAATGAACTTTGTCGTCCACGTGGGGACCCTGAATACGACCGGCTCTATAAAATTCGGCCCCTCATAAACCACTTCAACGTACGTTTTGCAGCCTTGTTTACTCCCGATCAAGTTGTCTGCGTTGATGAGTCCCTGATTAAATTTTCTGGCCGCTTGTCTTTCAAGCAGTGCCTTCCCAGCAAGCGTGCCAGATACGGGGTCAAGCTCTACAAGTTCTGTGACAGGGCAACAGGCTATGTAGTGAACTTTACGGTTTATGAGGGAAAAGATAGTCAGATTGAGTCGGTCAACTGCCCGGATTACATATGGAGCGCTGGCAAGATAGTGTGGAACTTGGTGTCACCCTTATTCGGAAAGGGGTACCACTTGTATGTGGACAATTATTACACGAGCGTGCCACTGTTTAGTCACTTGTTTGATCATCAGATTGGAGCATGTGGCACCGTGCGACCTAATCGCCGGGGCTTTCCCCAGCGGCTTGTAGATGCCCGTCTTAGGCTGGGGGAGAGAGCCTGCTTGAAGTGTAATAACTTGCTCGCTATGAAGTGGAGGGACAATAAGAATGTTTTCCTTCTTACCTCCCTTCATGCAGACACGACAGTCCAAATTCGTACGGCGACTGGTGTTGTGGAGAAACCCCTCTGTGTCCACGAATATAACCAAAATATGGGAGGGGTGGACCTCAACGACCAGTTGATGGCGCCGTATCTAATTGACCGTAAGGCGAGACGCTGGTACAAAAAAGTGTCTCCATCATTATTCCAATTGGCTTTGCTGAACGCTCATGTGCTATACAGAGCTTCAGGCGGGACGTTATCTCTTCTAAAATTCCAGAATGAGATAGTCACAGAACTCCTGTATCTAGGCGGTTCTGCACCTCACCATCCCCAACCAAATGCAGTAAGCCGGCTGCATGAGAGGCATTATTCGTATGTCCTCCCGAGTACCCCTACCCAAAGCCACCCCCAAAAAAGATGTCGTGTCTGTAGCAAGCGCGGATTTAGGCGTGACTCCCGTAGTTTTTGTCCACTCTGTCCTGACAAGCCTGGTCTTTGCCAAGGTGAATGTTTTGAACGCTACCACTCAAAAGTGAAGTTTTAGCGTAGGGTACAGCATTTCACAGACAAGGACACACTTACACAGGGTCTCCCAAGATGCCATTACATTTTGAGAGACCCGAACCATTACAGTTGTAAAGTTACAAATAAAAGTGTAAAAAAGAAAAAAAAAACGTAAAAAACAAAACACAAAAAAAATATAAAATAAAAAAACCAAAAATAGTTGTCGTTTTATTGTTCTCTCTCTCTCTATTTTCTCTCTATTGTTCTGCTCTTTTTTACTGTATTCTATTCTGCAATGTTTTATCATGCTTGCTTTTCAGGTATGTAATTTTTTGTTTTCAGGTGCGCCATTCAACTGCAGCGCGGAATTATTTATCTTGACAGCAACAGCGTTTGCTCCCACGATACATAAAGCCGTGACTCCAGTGCTGTAGGAGGTGATTTCACCACCACAGTTAAAAAAAAGAGCATATATGCCGAAGCATGGGGGCAGCAGGGGCGGAGGAGCGATTTTGCTCCTAATGCCGCGTACATACGGTCGAAATTCCGACGGAGGCCTGCCCGTGGAAAATTCCGACCGTGTGTACGCGGCATAACTTTTTTGCGGGAGGATGCCCCCATGCTTCGGCATATATATATTTTAGGCACAGGTTGCGTTAAAACATTTTTTTTATTTTTTACTAGGTTTTGTTTTGGTATTTGCTTTGCAGGTATGGCATGGTAAGGTCTTACTGTTGTACTGTAATGTTACTTTGTTTTAATGTTAACCACCATTTGCTTAGCAGGTACGCCATTCAGTTGCAGCGCGGATCTATTTATCTTGACAGCAACAGCGTTTGCTCCCACGATACATAAAGCCGTGACTCCAACGCTGTAGGAGGTGATTTCACCACCACAGTTAAAAAACAGAGCATATATGCTGAAGCATGGGGGCAGCAGGGGCGGAGGAGCGATTTTGCTCCTAATGCCGCGTATATACGGTCGAAATTCCAACGGAGGCTTGCCCGTGGAAAAGTCCGACCGTGTGTACGCGGCATAACCTTTTATGCCGCGTACATACGGTCGAAATTCCGACGAAGGCTTGACCGTGTGTACGCGGCATAACTTTTTTGCGGGAGGATGCCCCCATGCTTCGGCATATATGCCCATCATTAGAAGTGGGTGGATGAAGGGAGGTATTCTAATGGTGGGCATACCCACCAATCAATCTCTTTTTTTCGTTCAGCCAATAGGCTGTATGAAAAAAAAGATTACAATACATGTCCAACAAGGACCAGCAACGTACTGGTATGTTGCTGGACTTTGAATGTTTATACCAGAATGATGCCTGCGGGTTTAGGTATCATCTTGGTATCATTCTTTTCAGCCAGCAGCCGGCTTTCATGTAAAAGCAATTCTAGCAGATAATTAGCCTCTAGACTGCTTTTACAAGCAGTGGGAGGGAATGTCCCCCCCCGGATATAAAAAGCGCCATTGGGAAATTGGGAAAGCATTTTATCACACCGATCTTGGTGTGGTCAGATGCTTTGAGGGCAGAGGAAAGATCTAGGGTCTAACCCCCCAATTTTTTTCAAAAAAAGAGTACCTGTCACTACTTATTGCTATCATAGGGGATATTTACATTCCCTGAGATAACGATAAAAATGGTAAAAAAATAAAATATGGAAGGCACAGTTTAAAAATAAAATAAAAAAGCCAAATAAATAATAAAAAAAAAAAAAAGCACCGCTGTCCCCCCCTGCTCTTGCGCAAAGGCGAACGCAAGCGTCGGTCTAGCGTCATATGTAAACAGCAATTGCATCATGCATGTGAGGTATTACCGCGAAGGTCAGATCGAGGGCAGTCATTTTAGCAGTAGACCTCCTCTGTAAATCTAACGTGGTAACCTGTAAAGGCTTTTAAATGCTTTTAAAAATGAATGTAGTTTGTCGCCGCTGCGCGTTTGTGCGCAATTTTAAAAGCATGTCGTGTTTGGTATCCATGTACTCGGCCTATGATCATCTTTTTTATTTCATCAAACATTTGGGCAATATAGTGTTTTTTAGTGCATTAAAAATAAAAAAAGTGTGTTTTCCCCCAAAAAATGCGTTTGAAAAATCGCTGCGCAAATACTGTGTGGAAAAAAAAATGCAACACCCACTATTTTAATCTGTAGGGCCTTTGCTTTAAAAAAATATATAATGTTTGGGGGTTCAACATAATTTTCTTGCAAAAAATTTTTTTTTTTCATGTAAACAAAAAGTGTCAGAAAGGGCTTTGTCTTCAAGTGGTTAGAAGAGTGGATGATGTGTGACATAAGCTTCCTAATGTTGTGCATAAAATGCCAGGACAGTTCAAAACCCCCCCAAATGACCCCATTTTGTAAAGTAGACACCTCAAGCTATTTGCTGAGAGGCATGTTGAGCCCATTGAATATTTTTTTTTTTTGTCCCAAGTGATTGAATAATGACCAAAAAAAAAAAAAAATGTACAAAAAGTTGTCACTAAATTATATATTGCTCAAACATGCCATGGGCATATGTGGAATAACACCCCAAAATACATTCTGTTGCTTCTCCTGAGTACGGGGATACCACATGTGTGGGACTTTTTGGGAGCCTAGTCGCGTACGGGACCCCAAAAACCAATCCCCGCCTTCAGGATTTCTATGGGTGTAAATTTTTGATTTCACTCCTCACTGCCTATCACAGTTTCGGAGGCCATGGAATGCCCAGATGGCACAAAACCCCCCCAAATGACCCCATTTTGGAAAGTAGACACCCCAAGCTATTTGCTGAGAGGTATGTTGAGTATTTTGCAGATCTCGCTTTTTGTCACAAAGTTTTGAAAATGTAAAAAAAGAAAAAAAAAAAGAAAAAAAAATGTCTTTCTTAATTTTCAAAAACAAATGAGAGCTGTAAAATACTCACCATGCCTCTCAGCAAATAGCTTGGGGTGGCTACTTTCCAAAATGGGGTCATTTGTGGGGGTTTTGGGCTATTTTGACATTTTATGGCCTTCAAAACTGTGATAGGTAGTGAGGAGTGAAATCAAAAATTTATGCCCTTAGAAACCTTGAAGGCGGTGCTTGGTTTTTGGGGTCCCGTACGCGGCTAGGCTCCCAAAAAGTCCCACACATGTGGTATCCCCGTACTCAGGAGAAGCAGCAGAATGTATTTTGGGGTGTAATTTCACATATAACCATGGCATGTGTGAGCAATATATCATTTAGTGACAACTTTTTGTACATTTTTTTTTTTTTCTTTTTGTCATTATTCAATCATTTGGGACAAAAAAAAAAAAATATTCAATGGGCTCAACATGCCTCTCAGCAAATAGCTTGGGGTGTCTACTTTCCAAAATGGGGTCATTTGGGGGGGTTTTGTGCCATCTTGGCATTTTATGGCCTTCAAAACTGTGATAGGTAGTGAGGAGCGAAATCAAAAATTTATGCCCTTAGAAACCTTGAAGGCGGTGCTTGGTTTTTGGGGTCCCGTACGCGGCTAGGCTCCCAAAAGTCCCACACATGTGGTATCCCCGTACTCAGGAGAAGCAGCAGAATGTATTTTGGGGTGTAATTTCACATATGCCCATGGCATGTGTGAGCAATATATCATTTAGTGACAACTTTGTGCAAAAAAAAAAAAGTTTGTCATATTCCCGCAACCTGTGGCAAAATATAAAATATTCCATGGACTCAACATGCCTCTCAGCAAATAGCTTGGGGTGTCTACTTTCCAAAATGGGGTAATTTGGGGGGGTTTTGTGCCATCTTGGCATTTTATGGCCTTCAAAACTGTGATAGGTAGTGAGGAGTGAAATCAAAAATTTATGCCCTTAGAAACCTTGAAGGCGGTGCTTGGTTTTTGGGGTCCCGTACGCGGCTAGGCTCCCAAAAAGTCCCACACATGTGGTATCCCCGTACTCAGGAGAAGCAGCAGAATGTATTTTGGGGTGCAATTCCACATATAACCATGGCATGTGTGAGCAATATATCATTTAGTGACAACTTTTTGTAATTTTTATTTTTTTTGTCATTATTCAATCACTTGGGACAAAAAAAAAAAATATTCAATGGGCTCAACATGCCTCTCAGCAATTTCCTTGGGGTGTCTACTTTCCAAAATGGGGTCATTTGGGGGGGTTTTGTACTGCCCTGCCATTTTAGCACCTCAAGAAATGAGATAGGCAGTCATAAATTTAAAGCTGTGTAAATTTCAGAAAATGTACCCTAGTTTGTAAACGCTATAACTTTTGCGCAAACCAATAAATATACGCTTATTGACATTTTTTTTACTAAAGACATGTGGCTGAATACATTTTGGCCTAAATGTATGACTAAAATTGAGTTTATTCGATTTTTCTTATAACAAAAAGTAGAAAATATCATTTTTTTTCAAAATTTTCGGTCTTTTTCTGTTTATATCGCAAAAAATAAAAATCGCAGAGGCAATCAAATACCATTAAAAGAAAGCTCTATTTGTGGGAAGAAAAGGACGCAAATTTCATTTGGGTACAACATTGCATGTCCGCACAATTTACAGTTAAAGCAGCGCAGTGCCGAATCCCAAAAACAGGCCTGGTCCTAATGGCCCGAAATGGTCCGGGGCTTAAGTGGTTACGGAGGAGCGGAGCAACACCCGGGTCTCTTTGGACGTTGCTCACCTAGCAAGTAGAGCCTGCGCTGGGTCTGTCATTGGATTGGGCCTGAGAGTTGGGCCTTGTGATCCAAAGAGCCTACGGCCTTCACGGGAAATCCCAAGAGTTACCTCATCCATCTTCCTTCTAAGGACTGTCGAGAGGATCGGAGACTACGGGAGTCGTGAGACTGTGTGCGGGAGTCGATTGTGTGGACTTGGCCAGTCAGGTGAGAGAGCACTTGCTCAAGGATTTATTGACTAATCTTTAGGCTCAGTGTCCCCTGTTCAGGGACCACAGTTTACCAGAGTGTTGCATTGCGCCTAAGAGGGACCGTGTGTTGTGCAGCAATAGTTGATTTCTTTAGTGCATATCAAGTAGATGACTGTTCTTTTTCCCTGTGGATTACAAATACCCTTTTAAGTGCACCACCATTGCTAGCGAAGATCTCCCCCAACGGAGCATCGTATCTGCTATAGTCAGGCCTGACTTTAAAAGTAACTAGACACTGTTTGGGCGCCATCTTTGCCCACTAGGGGGAAGCTCGCGAGCGCAGTTGATTGACATTGAGTGTGTGAAATACTGTTAGAACGTATATTCTTTACAGTTAACATTGCAGGGCTCTGCATTGGCATATGTACTACTGTTTAACTATATGTTTTATACCCAGTAAAACTTACTTGTGGTTAAGCAAATACGCTGTGTGGTTATATGTGTATTGCAGTATTGTGATTCCCATAGCTAACGGGTTCCACAATCCCATATTTACTGCTATCTGTGCCAAGGGAGGTTAGAGCCAGTTACTGGGGGTTGACAGCAGTGTGTTACAGGCCCAAAATCTATATCAGCGGCCCTCTTAACTGGGGGTATTGCTACATTTTGTTTCCCCATCCCTCTCTCTAACTGTCTTTCGTGTTCTTTTTCTGCCTTTATTTCTGTTCCTCCCCCTCTTTTCCTCTCCCTTCCATGTATTCTCTATTTTTATTCCTTCTCTTAATTAGTGGGGGGGGGGGGACAATGGGATGAGTGGATTAGGTGCTCTTGATCAAGGTCATCTGCTCATCTGAGTAGTGGGGACTTTTAAAGGCAACTATAATCACAGGTTGTGTTACTCACTGTGTCTCCAGCTTCACTGTGTCTCCGACTTTGTGGTGTCTCGTAGCAGTGACACCTATATGCTGAAATCAGGAGATAGGGTCTCCTCCAGCCCCTCCCACTTCACATTCCTCACCAGTCAGCTGACCTCTAATCTCTACCCCCCAGCCATGCCGTCAACTGAATGGGCAGCTGCTAAGAGGCTGAGTGGGCGGCCACAGGCTCCAGGAATAGCCCAGCTGGGCGGCCACAGGCTCCAGGAACAGCCCTGCTGGGCGACCGCAAAAAGGCAGGGAGAGCAGTTCGGGCTTTAAGAACAGCCCATGATTCGGTGACCCCTGGAAAATCATCATTCGACCCCCGAGGGGGTCCCGACCCCCAAGTTGAGAACCACTGCCCTAGAGAATACAATGGCAGTCATTGCAACTTTTTATGTTGCACTGTATTTGCGCAGCAATTTTTCAAACAAAAAACAGTTTCATGCTTTAAAAAAAAAACAAAAAAAAAAAACAGTAACGTTAGCCCAAAAATGTCACACTTAAAAATTTCACACGCTCGTGGAATGGTGCCAAACTTTGGTACTTAAAAATCCCCATAGGCGACGCTTTCATTTTCTTTACTGGTTACATGTTTTGAGTTACAGAGGAGGTCTAGGGCTAGAATTATTGCTCTTGCTCCAACGTTCGCGGCGACACCTCACATGTGTGGTTAGAACACCATTTTCATATGTGGGCGGGACTTACATATGCGTTCGCTTCTGTGTGCGAGCACAGGGGGACAGGGGCACTTTAAAAAATAAAATGTTAATTTTAACTAAATGTTTTTAGTTGATAATTTTTTATTTATTTTTTAAAGTGTCACTTTTATTCCTATTACAAGGAATGTAAACATCCCTTGTAATAGGAAAATGGCATGACAGGCCCTCTTTACCTCTTTACAGTGAGATATGGGGTCAATAAGACCCCACATCTCACCTCTAGGCCGTTTTTTTGAATGCAGAGGCCTAGCGTGATGTCTTAACATCGCACCCAGCCTCTGACGATCATAGAGACTCCGGCGACCATCTGGTCCGCCAGAAATATCTCTGGTGAACATCCGGGCCGGCGGATCTGTTCTCCGACTTACCGATCGCAGAGGTGAGTCGGTAGAAGCACCGGAGGGTGGCAGGAGGGGGGGTGTGTCCCGTCTCGCCACCCGTAAGAACGATCAAGCGGCTGACCACCCGCTATGATTATTCTTATGTGGTAGAAAATCGCCGGCTGAAAAAGACAATATCTGAATGATGCCTGTAGCTTCAGGCATCATTCAGATATACCCCCACAAAGCCAAGGACGTCATTTGACGGCCAGCCGTCGGCAAGTGGTTAAAGAAAAAAAGAACATCAAGCCGCCCAAAGATGTTTCTGGGAGATGAAATGTTGGCCAACTCATCAAAATATTCTATATATACAGTGGGTTAAAAAAGTATTTAGTCAGCCACCAATTGTGCAAGTTCTTCCACTAGATGAGAGGGGCCTGTAATTGTCATCATAGGTATACCTCAACTATGAGAGACAAAATGTGGAAACAAATCCATACAATCACATTGTCTGATTTGGAAAGAATTTATTTGCAAATTATGGTGGAAAATAAGTATTTGTTCAATATCAAAAGTTCATCTCAATCCTTTGTTATATATCCTTTGTTGGCAATGACAGAGGTCAAACGTTTTCTGTAAGTCTTCACAAGGTTGACACACACTGTTGCTGGTATGTTGGCCCATTCCTCCATGCAGATCTTCTCTAGAGCAGTGATATTTTGGGGCTGTCGCTGGGCAACAGACTTTCAACTCCCTCCAAAGGTTTTCTATGGGGTTGAGATCTGGAGACTGGCTAGGCCCCTCCAGGACCTTGAAATGCTTCTTACGAATCCACTCTTTATTGCCCGGGCGGTGTATTTGGGATCATTGTCATGCTGAAAGACCCAGCCACGTTTCATCTTCAATGCCCTTGCTGATGGGAGGAGGTTTGCACTCAAAATCTCACGATACATGGCCCCATTCATTGTTTCATGTACACGGATCAGTCGGCCTGTTCCCTTTGCAGCGAAAAAGCCCCAAAGCATGATGTTGCCACCCCCATGCTTCACAGTAGGTATGGTGTTCTTTGGTTGCAACTCAGCATTCTCTCTCCTCCAAACACGACAAGTTGTGTTTCTACCAAACAGTTCTACTTTGGTTTTATCTGACCATATGACATTCTCCCAATCCTCTTCTGGATCATCCAAATGCTCTCTAGCAAACCTCAGGCGGGCCCGGACATGTACTGGCTTAAACAGGGGGACACGTCTGGCACTGCAGGATCTGAGTCCCTGGCGGCGTAGTGTGTTACTAATGGTAGCCTTTGTTACGTTGGTCCCAGCTCTCTGCAGGTCATTCACTAGGTACCCCGTGTGGTTCTGGGATTTTTGCTCACCGTTTTTGTGATAATTTTGACCCCACGGGGTGAGATCTTGCGTGGAGCCCCAGATCAAGGGAGATTATCAGTGGTCTTGTATGTCTTCCATTTTCTAATTATTGCTCCCACAGTTGATTTCTTCACACCAAGCTGCTTTCCTATTGCAGATTCAGTTTTACCAGCCTGGTGCAGGTCTACAATTTTGTTTCTGGTGTCCTTTGACAGCTCTTTGGTCTTCACCATAGTGGAGTTTGGAGTGTGAGGCTCGGTTCACTCAGGGGCGACTCCGGACGCGACTTCAGGTCGCCCCGAGTTGCCCCAAGTCACGCTATTTTTAAAACTAATTGAAGTCAATGGAGATGTTTTAATGTACACGACTGCGGTCGCTCCGACTTCAAAAAAGGTCCCTGTACTACTTCAATCCGACTCCTAGGCGACTGCTAGGCGACCTGTACCCATTGATTTCAATAGTAGTCGCTCAGAAGTCGTATTCCCTGTCTTAACAGGAGCAACTCTCCAGGAAAAGAAAACATATATTTCAGGCAAACCCCTCCCTCCCCCCTCCCTCCCACAGAGCTGATTCTTGTTTTATTGGCCACTGGAATGTCTCCTGTCCTGGAAGCGACTTCAAGTCGTGTTGTAAATCACCACAAGTCGCGCTGAGGTCGCCCTGAGGTCGCCCTGTGATTCATGCTCAAGTTGTGTCTGAGTTTCCTCTAAAAGTCGCGCTGGAAGTCGTGTTGCCCCTGTGTGAACCGAGCCTGACTGTTTGAGGTTGTGGACAGGTGTCTTTTATACTGATAGCAAGTTCAAACAAGTGCCATAATTACAGGTAATGAGTGGAGGACAGAGGAGCCTCTTAAAGAAGATGATACAGGTCTGTGAGAGCCAGAAATCTTGCTCATTTGTAGGTGACCAAATACTTATTTTCCACCATAATTTGCAAATAAATTATTTCCAAATCAGACAATGTGATTGTCTGGATTTGTTTCCACATTTTCTCTCTCATAGTTGAGGTATACCTATGATGACAATTACAGGCCTCTCTCATCTTTTTAAGTGGGGGAACTTGCACAATTGGTGGCTGACTAAATACTTTTTTTGCCCCACTGTGTATATATATATATATATATATATATATATATATACACACACACACATATACATACACACACACACAGTGGGTACGGAAAGTATTCAGACCCCCTTAAATTGTTCACACTGTTATATTGCAGCCATTTGCTAAAATCATTTAAGTTCATTTTTTTTTCCTCATTAATGTACACATGGACATAAAAACACAGAATTGTTGACATTTTTGCAGATTTATTAAAAAAGAAAAACTGAAATATCACATGGTCCTAAGTATTCAGACCCTTTGCTCAGTATTTAGTATTAGCACCCTTTTGATCTAATACAGCCATGAGTCTTTTTGGGAAAGATGCATCAAGTTTTTCACACCTGGATTTGGAGATCCTCTGCCATTCCTCCCTTGCAGATCCTCTCCAGTTCTGTCAGGTTGGATGGTAAACGTTGGTGGACAGCCATTTTTAGGTCTCTCCAGAGATGCTCAATTGGGTTTAAGTCAGGGCTCTGGCTGGGCCATTCAAGAACAGTCACGGAGTTGTTGTGAAGCCACGCCTTCGTTATTTTAGCTGTGTGCTTAGGGTCATTGTCTTGTTGGAAGGTAAACCTTCGGCCCAGTCTAAGGTCCTGAGCAGTCTGGAGAAGGTTTTTGTCCAGGATATCCCTGTACTTGGCCGCATTCCCTAGATTGCAACCAGTCGTCCTGTCCCTGCAGCTGAAAAACACCCCCACAGCATGATGCTGCCACCACCATGCTTCACTGTTGGGACTGTATTGGACAGGTGATGAGCACTGCCTGGTTTTCTCCACACATGCCGCTTAGAATTAAGGCCAAAAAGTTCTATCTTGGTCTCATCAGACCAGAGAATCTTATTTCTCACCATCTTGGAGTCCTTAAGGTGTTTTTTTTAGCAAACTCCATGCAGGCTTTCATGTGTCTTGCACTGAGGAGAGGCTTTTGTCGGGCCACTCTGCCATAACGCCCGACTGGTGGAGGGATGCAGTGATGATTGACTTTCTACAACTTTCACCCATCTCCCGACTGCATCCCTGGAGCTCAGCCACAGTGATCTTTCGGTTCTTCTTTACCTCTCTCACCAAGGCTCTTCTCCCCCGACAGCTCAGTTTGGCCAGACGGCCAGCTCTAGGAAGGGCTCTGGTCGTCCCAAATGTCTTCCATTTAAGGATTGTGGAGGTCAATGTGCTCTTAGGAACCTTAAGTGCAGCAGAAATTTTTTGTAACCTTGGCCAGATCTGTGCCTTGCCACAATTCTGTCTCTGAGCTCTTCAGCTGGACTCAAATGAAGGTGTAGAACCATCTCAAGGATGATCAGAAGAAATGAGCAGCACCTGAGTTAAATATATGAGTGTCACAGCAAAGGGTCTGAATACTTAGAACTATGTGATATTTCAGTTTTTATTTTTTTAATAAATCTGCAAAAATGTCAACAATTCTGTGATTTTCTGTCAATATGGGGTGCTGTGTGTACATTGAGGAAACAAAAAAATAACGTAAATGATTTTAGCAAATGGCTGCAATATAACAAAGAGTGAAAAATTTAAGGGGGTCTGAATACTTTCCATACCCACTGTATATGGTATACACACACACAAACACATATACACACACACACAGACACACACACACAACGATCGGCCATACCTTTATGACCATTGACAGGTTAAGTGAATAACACTGATCATCTCACTACAATGGCATCTGAAAGTAGGTGGTATACATTAGGCAGCAAGTAAACGTGTTGTTCCTGAAGTTGATGTGTTGAAAGCAGCAGAAATGGGCATCACAGTTTGTTGCATATGAGGCTGACCCTTGTCCACAGCCAAGAGTGCACAGGCTTGTAGTTCTCAATGAACTGTGAGGTCACAGAGCATACACAAGTTTCTAAATGTTATCTATTGTATAGTGTACCACTCAACTTGTTTACATATTTATTAACAGATAAAATTCCAGGTAAATATATACAATTGCACTCTTTCAAATAGCTGCCATGCAACTTTATTTTCTACACCTGACTTAAAATGTTTTTACTTGACCGTATGCAATATATTCCCTTCTACAATGTCTATAGAGCATTACAAGTAGTGAAGGGGTTAAGCACTTGCAAGGTTAGGTAGGGATGCCCAACATTTTCCATCAATTTTTTTTTTTTTTGAAGGAAAGGTTCTTTGTTCAAGACCACAGGCAAGGTTATAGATAAGCATGTTTGCTCTGAAGAAACTGATCTTATCAAAGCAGCCAGGATGAAAGTGGTGAAGGATAAATGGAAAGAGAGAGGAGGAATAAAAGAGAGAGAACGAGAGTATACACAGGAGAGGAAGATCACTATGTAAGCCTAACACACCAGTGCCTATTTACCAGTGCCAAGTACTGGTGCATTGTTAGGTGAGCCTCCATATTCATTGACGTTTTGACATTCCGTGAGAGAGACATTTGAAACAATGAGCCAGGAAAAGCAGACATGAAAGAGGGTCTAAATAGCATGCAAAAAAATATGACAATTACGCTGAATGCTTAAAGCAAAATGATAGATTCTATTAAAGTAATCACTTTCCATGATGCATATATGTAGAGGACATAACTATGAAAAATGTCAACTACAAAAACACAGTTCTAAAAACTCATTTCTGTCATCCACAGTGACAGCCAGATAATAGCTTGTAGATAAGCTGATTGGATTTGTCCCAAAGGCACTGTTAATATATATTAAAGTGCAAACTGGTTGTGTAAAGGTACATTTCCTCAACAGCTGTCAGTGATCATGAGGAGCGACATTTCATTACTCTATCTGGCTGAAAGCAAAAATATCTCTTCGTCTCATTTAGAGAGAGAGGGAAATGACATTCCTTTTCTGTAAAAAAATAAAAATATAAATTTGCCATATTGTGAAAATATTTAAATTTAGTGGTTACATCAAGCTTGAAAACCAAAACGATGTGACAGAAATATTTTCTGTAGGTATAAATGTGAAAGAAAAAGAAAAATAATTTGCTAAATAGCGCACTAAAACTCAAAATGTATACCTACAGAAAATATTTCTGTCACATCGTTTTGGTTTTCAAACTTGATGTAACCACTAAATTTAAATATTTTCACAATATGGCAAATTCATATTTTTCTTTCTTTTTTCTTTCACATTTTTTATGTGCTTGGTCTCCCATATTTTGATTATTATATTAAAGCCCAATTCCAGCCTATTTAACCTACATCACTTCCCCAGTTTATTTTTTTTTATTTTTTATCTCAGAATACAACTTTCCATGTTTTTTCTGTCTGCTAACATGACATCACAGGACTTCTTCCTCTAGTGGTGGGTAGATCTTAATGCTTCAGAGAACATGGTCATGTAATGATGTGATCAATGTTCTCTGCAGAGTTCTTCTGCGAGCCCAGGGCAGTTTAATAATACACATGGGAATGCAGGCAGGTAGATGAATTGGGGGCAAGCCCCGACACTTTTCAATGCTGCACCCTGACAGAATTTTCCTTTATCATTTTACTTGATTGTGTCATGATGCCCTGGGCTCACAGGACATATGTGAGAAATGACACTGGGTATCATGCAACCTGAAAGCGATGAGTATAAGCATTTTACTGCATAGAAATGTAAGAGCCCTTTCACACCCCGAGCGTCGGCGGTAAAACGCCGCTATTTTAGCGGTGCTTTACCGTCGGATTTGCAGCGCATTTCGGCCACTAGCAGGGCACTTTTAACCCCCGCTAGCGGCTGAAAAAAGTTAAAACCGCCCGCAAAGGGCTGCTACAGCTGCGTTTTTCCGGTGGTATGGCAGCGCTGCCCATTCATTTCAATGGGCAGGAGCGCATTAGGAGCGGTGAGTTCACAGCTCCTAATGCGCTCCAAAGAAGCTGCTGGCAGGACTTTTTCTGACGCCCTGCCAGCGCACCGCTCCAGTGTGAAAGCCCTCGGCTTTCACACTGGAGTGAATGGAGCAGCTGTTTTAGGGCAGTTTGCAGACGCTATTTTTAACGCTATAGCGCCTGCAAAACGCTCCCTGTGTTAAAGGGGTCTAAAGTAGAAATCTCATTCTTTCCTCTGTGTATCTTTACAGCTACTGACTGTACTTTATTGAGTTTTTAAAGGGAAAACTTCAAGTATGCATTCAAACATATGCATGAGTTACCATGAAAATGCATAGATGTGAAAAAGCATAATGTATGTGCATGTGTGTGTGTGTGTATATATATATATATATATATATATATATATATATATACATACACACAGTATCTCACAAAAGTGAGTACACCCCTCACATTTTTGTAAATATTTTATTGTATCTTTTCATGTGACAACACTGAATAAATGACACTTTGCTACAATGTAAAGTAGTGAGTGTACAGCTTGTATAACAGTGTAAATTTGCTGTCCACTCAAAATAACTCAACACAGCCAATAATGTCTAAACCGCTGGCAACAAAAGTGATTATATCTCCAAGTGAAAATGTCCAAATTGGA